>JAAALK010000283.1:98809455-98850545 GCA_019279435.1 Zizania palustris | reverse complement strand
GCTAGCCACGAAGGGGTCTTGGAGATGGAGGACTTCGAACGACCCGAGGGGTCGAGTGAAGGCCTTCGGGCTGCACTAAGAAGCCCTTAACTGAAGGGTGCACGGAATCTTGAGACTCCGAGGCTCCCTCCGTAAGTACTCTTCGAAGTGCAGTCAGCAGCACAGAACAAGCTTTTAGAACTTAAGTCCCCACGGACGGCACCAACTGTTGGCGCAAATGTTACGCCAACAGGTTCTCTGAGATCAAGAACGGACAAACAGAGAGTTTGTGTTTTAGGACTACTTTGAGCCTCCGCAATGGATAATAACTCAAGTGGCCCGAATGAGTGTAAATGAATAACTTGTTCTGGATCCCCTTTTACAAGGTACAAAGGGGGTATTTATAGGGGAAAAAGCATAAGGAAAAGACCTATTTACCCCTAGATTACAACCGACATAGTGGAAACTATTCGGTACCATAAACAAGGTTATATATGTTAAAGTACTGCAAGGTAGATGGATAAGTCGGACATCCAATCAATAATGTCCTTAGGCTTCGAGGCCTCCATCTTCCATTCGGAGGGTTCTCCTGGGCTTCGCACCGTTACACCCTTCGGCGTGGTGACGCATGCTTCGAACAACAGTTCACTAGCTTCGGAGTCCTCATCAGCCATTGAAGGATTAATCTTTAAGCCCTGGAAATGGAGTAATTTCCCCCAACATATTGTTACTTGTCAAACCAATGTTATAAATTACATGTTGCAAAAGCTGATTCTAATTGGGAGAATCGAAAAGTGGGATTATGCTTTGATTGAGTACGATTTGGCTTACGAACCCTTGAAAGCTACGAAAGGCCAAGTCGTCGCAAATTTTATAGTTGATAACCACGTGGATGTCAATTGGAGTAGTGATACCGCATTGATTGAAGTAGTGCCATGGAAGCTTTACTTTGATGGTTCGGCTTGCAAGAATGGCCAAGGTGTTGGAGTTGTGCTCATATCACCTAGTGGTATGAGTTTCGAGACCTTGGCCCGATTGTTGGGGGAAAATATCTCATTTTCGGGGTTATTGCCGAAGCAACATAAAGGCAGACAGCGGATTCGAAGGTTCCCAGATGATCATCTTCGAAGATACCCGGAACCAAGTTCGAAGTACGAAGATAGGCATTGGTTCGGAGTACATCTTCGAACTAAGGCCCTCCAAGATCTTTTCTGCCAGCTAAGATGGAAGACTTATCTTCCTTCTCATTAGATTAGTCTTTTACCATTTTAGCCCTATTAAGGGAACCGAATAGTTTCTACTATGTCGGTTGTAATAGAGGGGTAAATAGATCTTTTCCTTAATGTTTGGGCCTATAAATACCCCCCATTTCACCCTGTAATAGGGACCGAATACAAGTTATTCAATACACACATTCGAACTTTTCTAAGTTATTATCCTTTCGTAGGCTTAGAACAGTTCTCTTCGCAAAAACTTCGTTTGTTAGTTTCTTTTCTACAGAAACCTGTTAGCGTAATCTTTTACGCCAACAGTTGGCGCCGTCCGTGGGGAACCTAGTCCGAAAAACTTCGTTCTCTACCAATTTCTTACATCATGCCTCCTAAGCGTAGCGCACCCCGCAATCCCACTCAGAGGTCCTCTCGGATCTCCGGAGAAATACCCTTCGACACAGTTGAAGTCGGAGGTCCTTCGACATTCCCTCCACAAACTCCGGAAGGGGCTTCCATTCCTCGAACATACGAAGCTTCTCCGCCAACCCCTTCTATACTCCGACCGCCCGGAGTCCCTTCTCCACCCTCCATCCCGATTCGAACTGATCCGACCAGTTCTCAAGACCCGGAAGATCCTTCCGGAAGAGATGAAAATAATCTTGGAGATATGGCCACTCAAATGGCCAACCTTCAAGCTGAAGTGACAAGGTGGCGACAGGAAGCTGCGAGCAGGCTTCGCTCTCAAACCACCCCAACCATCCCAGAAGTGCCCGAAGATGATGATCTTGATTATCCCGAAGCCCCGGAGAACGCCTCCTTCGACAATGAGTCTCCGCTGCATCCTGAGCTGCAGAAGGTTCGCTTTGATCCAAAGTTTAAAACTTCGAAGCTCTGTAAGTATGCCGGAGATGAAGATCCCGGAGAGTTCGTTCGGTCTTATGCCCTAGCAATTGAGGCTAGCGGCGGAGTTAGAGACACTATGGCGAAGTGCTTCCCTTTAGCTCTTCAAGGAGTGGCATTGAGATGGTTCTGGTCTTTGAAGCCAGGATCAATCAATTCATGGTCGCAGTTGAAGAGGAAGTTTATAAGCAACTTTCAGGGCACCTTCGTGCCTCCTATGTCAACAGGAAGCCTTTTCCAGGTGAAACAGCTCCCCGGAGAAACATTGAGGCAGTACTTTAAGCGCTTCGCTCATACGAAGTCGCAAATTCGGGGGCTGTCTACATCTTCAGTGGTTGATGCAGCTCGGGAAGGCGTCAGTCATCAAGGCCTTCTGGATAAACTGCATCGGAAGAGCATCTCCTCAGTCTCTCAGTTAATGTCATACTTCGAGGAGTATGCGAGGTCAGAAGAGGGTTGTGCTTCGGAGGACTGCTGCTACTTCGTCTATATTGCAAGAAGTCAAAGTAGAAGTGAAGACTTCGGCGCAGCCGCAGGAACCAGTCTTCGAAGTGCAACATGATCGGAGAAGAGGGCAAAAGCACCCTCGTTCTGAAGTCATGAATATTGCACCCCCACAGAAGTTTACACCAAGAGCTCCACAGTCTACGGGGAACAAGGCCAGCGGCTGGAGGCCGCCAGGGAAAACGGCTGGCAAGGGCCAGACCCTTTTCTGCTGCATTCACGGAGAAAATCGAAGCCATGCATCTGACACTTGCAAGGCTATACTTACTCTAAGGGGAGAGTACTTAGAGAGAACTTCGGGTCGAGGCAGTACCGACCGAGTTCCAGCTACAACGCGCCCAGAGCCGGTCCAGGCTGTGGCGCGAATAGAAAATTTTGATGCTGCAAGGCACCCTCCGGTGGCCAATGTTATGCCACCTCCGAAGCAAGAAGAAGGGCAAGATAGAGGAAAAAGAGTAGTTCTCCCTATCTCCGGAGGAGGTACCCTCGGGAGCATGTCCAAGAGACAGCGAAGAGAGTACGTTCGGGAAGTAGGTCATATTGGGACTTCGTCATCTGCAGCTGCAATGCCGGAGTGGTCTCACGTTCTGATATCTTTCTCTGTGGAGGATGCAGCTGGTATTAAGTTCCCGCACGCAGATCCATTGGTTATCACTGCTGATATTGCGGGCACTGAAGTCCGAAGGGTGTTAATTGACGGAGGTAGCTCGACAGATATCATTTTCGTTCAAGCCTTCGATCAGTTATGCATTTCCAGGAAGCATCTCCTTCCAGCAGCTCGTCCTCTGCAAGGCTTCGCAGGACCCCCGCTTGATGCACTTGGTCAGATAGGCCTCGAAGTTACCTTCGGAGAAGGTTTATTAGCCCGGACTGAAGAAGTTATCTTTGATGTGGCATGCTGAACCAGTTCGGAGTTGTGGCGCATCACAATTACTTGTGCATGAAGATGCCCACACAAGCAGGAGTCCTTACGATCTTCGGAGATCAAGCCATTGCTCGGAGAGCGGAATATGGTCATGGTCCCCCTCTTGATCCGAGGCAAGTAAACAATGTGCAAAATAATGAAGAAATTTTTTCAGCCTCCTCCGAAGCTTCGAAGAAGTCTTTTCCGAGACCAAGTCCCGAAGGAGAGATTGCAACGAAGGTCATTGTTAAAGATGGTAAAGAGTACACTTTTCAATTTGGTAAAGATTTACCTCCTGAAGTTGCAACCTCCTTGGAAAAGGTAGTGGAAGAAAATTTGGATGTCTTCGCTTGGCCTGATGAAGATATCACCGGAGTCGATCGGGATATTATTGAACACAATTTACTTGTAAACCCGAAGGCCCGGCCTGTTCGACAAGGACTCCGGAAGATGTCCGCAGAGAGAGCTGCTCTAGCTAAGGACGAAGTTGAAAAATTATTGAAGGCTGGGATTATCAGAGAAGTGGCTCACACAGAATGGTTAGCCAACCCAGTCTTCGTCAGAAAGAAGTCTTCCGGGAAGTGGCGCATGTTCATTGATTTCACATCTTTGAATAAAGCATGCCCACGTGACCCCTACCCCATGCCCCGAATTGATCAACTGGTTGACTCCACCGCAGGTTCGGAGTTACTAAGCTTCCTCGACGCGTATTCTGGTTATCATCAAATATGGTTGAAGCGCGAAGATGAAATCAAGACAAGCTTCGTAACTCCTTCGGGAGTCTTCTGCTATGTAAGAATGCCCTTCGGCCTAAGAAACGCCGGGGCTACTTTTTCAAGATTAGTTGCTAAGGCTCTAGGTCATCAACTAGGTCGCAATGTGGAGGCCTATATGGATGATATTGTAATAAAGAGTGCTTTAAAGCACCAACATAGCCTAGACTTAGCAGAAACATTCAATAGCCTTCGGGCATGTGGGATCCGTCTTAACCCCGAAAAATGTATATTCGGAGCTAAGGCTGGAAAATTGTTAGGGTATTTAGTTTCAAGCAGGGGAATTGAAGCTAGCCCTACTCAAATAACTGCGTTGCAGAAGATGGCTCCTCCGGAGAATTTAAAGCAAGTGCAAAAGCTGACTGGGCGTCTGGCCGCACTTAGCAGGTTTTTATCAAGATCTGCGGAGAGGAGTTTGCCAATATTCAAAGCTTTGAAAGGGTCCGAAGATTTTGCATGGACACCGGAGTGTCAGAGAAGCTTCGAAGATATTAAAGATTATCTCAGTAATCTTGCTACACTCACGGTGCCTACTGCGGACGAAACCCTACTCCTGTACCTTGCAGCTACAGGTTCAGCTGTTAGCGCAGTCCTTGTCAGAGAAGTGGATTCCAATGGGAAGTTGGTCCAAAATCCTGTTTATTTTGTATCCGAAGCATTATCAGGAGCGAAGACAAGATACTACGAACTTGAGAAGTTCGTTTATGCTCTGATAATGGCTTCAAGGAAGCTAAGACATTATTTTTTGGCTCATAATGTAATTGTACCAACTTCGTATCCCTTAGGAGATATGCTCCGAAGCAAAGATTCCACTGGAAGGATTGGAAAGTGGGCAGTCGAGCTAGCACCCTTCGGCATATCTTTCTTGGCAAGGACAGCTATCAAATCCCAAGTCCTAGCAGACTTCGTAGCAGAGTGGACTCCACCTGCGAATTTGACTCTGGATAAATCAAGTGACGGAGTTTGGACTGTTTACTCCGATGGGGCTTTCCAAGCATCCGGAGAAGGCATTGGGGCAGTGTTGATTTCACCGTCAGGGCAAAGAGCAATGTACTCCGCAAGACTCAACTTTAAGTCTACCAATAATATAGCGGAGTACGAAGGGATTTTATTAGGACTCCGGAAAGCACGTGCTCTAGGGGCTACAAGAATAATTATAAAAACAGATTCTCAGATAGTAGCAGGGCACGTAGACAAAAGTTTTCAAGTTCGGCATCCACAGCTTGCAAAGTACTTAGAAGAAATCCGCAAAATCGAAGCACACTTCAAGGGAATTTCCATTCGGAGTATACCAAGAGCGGAAAACGTGCAAGCGGACATTTTAGCGAAGGCTGCAGCCGGAGCTGTGGATGTGCCTGAAGAAGCTTTCTATGAGGAGCTCAATATACACTCGGTGCCACAAATTGCCTCTGCAGAGATTCTTTGCATTCCTAGTGCAGATTGGAAAGATTCGATCATAGAACTCTTGCAAGGAGGAACAAATTTGCCCGAAGAGCCCCAGTTGTCAAGATTAAAGCTCAGAGCCAGAAACTATCAGTTAATCAACGGTATATTATACAAGGCCGGAGTATGTCCCCCTCTACTCCGATGTATATCTCAAGCCGAAGGCCAAGAAATTCTTCGAGAAATTCACGAAGGCCTTTGTGGAAGCCATTTAGCCCCTAGAGCTCTGGCAGGAAAAACACTTCGCCAGGGGCTTTATTGGCCCACAATAACAGCTGATGCGGAGAGCTTGGTCCGCACATGTCAAGGATGCCAGTGGATGGGTCGACGGAGTCATCGCCCACCAACAGCTCTTCAAGTCATTGCTCCGGTATGGCCTATGGCCAGATGGGGTATGGATTTAATTGGCCCCTTTCCAGTAGCAAAGGGAAATCTGAAGTTCGCAGTGGTAGCTATTGAATATTTATCTAAGTGGGTAGAAGCAGAACCCTTAACAGCTATCACTTCGAACAATGTGCAGAAATTCTTCTGGAAGAACATTATTTGTCGGTTCGGAGTGCCTAGATACCTCACAGTTGATAATGGAACACAGTTCGACGCAGAACCCTTTAGGAAGTTTTGCGAAGACCTAGGCATTCAGTTATGTTTTGCTGCAGTAAGGCATCCTCAGTCGAATGGAGCCGTAGAACGAGCCAATGGAAATATTTTATCAGGGCTAAATCGAAGAATAGTAGGATTAGCAAAGGGACTGTGGACCGAAGAGCTTCCGAAGATTCTGTGGTCCATTCGGACTACCCAAACAAGGTCCACAGGTTTTACTCCGTTCAGACTACTATTCGGAGATGAAGCTATGACTCCAACAGAGCTCAAAGGGGGATCATTTCGCAGCACCGAACCAGACGTTGAAGAAGAAAGACAAGCTTCGTTAGATTTGTCAGAAGAAACAAGACTTCGGGCTGTAGCTAATTTATCAAAGTATCATCAGCAGACGAAGACTTGGTATGACCCGAAGGTTAAGCTCAATGAACTAAGACCGGGTCATCTTGTTCTACGAAGCATTATAGCACCAGGGAAGTTAGGCAATAAATGGGAAGGTCCATACCTAATTGTCCGCTCAGGGCGCCCTGGTTCATTTAAATTAGCTAATTTAGAAGGTGAAGAGTTAGCACACACTTGGCATGCGGAGCACCTAAAGCGATACTTCGCATAAGGGCTCCTTGTAATTCGCTTGTAATCATATCCTAAATTAATAAAGCATATGACCCTGATAGTTGCCTTCCCCTCATAGACTTCCAGCTTCCGAGTGGACGCACTGGAACCGCGGGGTCGACCGAGAGGGAAGTGTTACTAAGCTGGGTTGTATTTTCGGACTTCGAACCCATAAAGTTCGAAGCTTCCGACGTGGGGGCTGACATAATCCGGAGCCCAGGCCACCGGCTTGTAGGCATCCGTAAAAGAGCCCAAAACCACACCCTACGGAGTCCAAGCCATTGGCTGGTAGACTTCCGTAAAAAGAGCCGAAGGTGGCCAAAACCCTACGGAGTCCAGGCTGCAGCTGGTAGACTTCCGTAAAAAGAGCCGAAGGTGGGCAAAATCTGCGAAGTCCAAGCCATTGGCTGGTAGACTTCTACAAAAAGAGCCGAAGGTGGCCAAAATCTGCGAAGTCCAAGCCATTGGCTGGTAGACTTCTGCAAAAAGAGCCGAAGGTGGCCAAACTATACGGAGTCCAAGCCATTGGCTAGTAGACATCCGTAAAAAGAGTCCAAAGAGTCCATTGCAAACTCCGAACCATTGGTTCGTCAGAGATCGAAAAAATAAGCCGAAGGTGGCTAAAGCAAAACAGCATTTGAACCATGAGCTTCGAATGTCTGTTAACATAGTCCAAAGTGACAAATTTTTTAAGACACTAAAGTGTCCTGAAAGTTATCTCAAGTGATTTCTTTCATAAAACAAAGGTACTAAGCTACCATTCTTCCGACTGCAAAAAGTCGAAGACATTTCATAAGATTTCAAAAGATCTTTAAATGACAGAGGGGTTCCGAACCCCCAAAAAATTGTACTCCGAAGTTTTTTCTTTGCGCATAACCATCTTTGAATACATTTCGAAGTTGCTTATACCCAAAGAGGGGCTAGTAAATATGGAGACAATTTTAAATCGGCATTCATTATTGAAATAAATGTGTTTACATATTACGTTTAACTCTCTTCCTCCCCTTCGAAGCTCTAAAATCCTTCTGCTCTTGTTGAAGCTCGGCTCAAGTTCGAAGCCGTTCGGGGCTTCTTTCCCAGCTTCTAAGATCTTCAGATCTTTTATTTCGAGCTTCACCTTCGTCTTCAGACCAAATAGTGTCTTCAGAAGACGAGGTGTTTGCGTTAACCTCTTTCTCTTCCTCTTTAATATAAGACAATACGTCTTGGATTACTTCGGGCGCAATTACGCCGGAGTCATCTCGAGGAATAAGAAATTGAGGACGCTTATAACTCTTTAGAAGTTCGAAGGTGTTCCATAACGAGCGAAGTTCGTTGTTAAGCTCCAACACTTCGATGTCTTCCATAAGAGGCAAAGCCTAAAAATATAACAAACAAGATTTTCATTGATAAATGTTTACAAGCATGAGCTTTACATAGTCAAAAAATCCTAAATAATTCCTAAACCTGCGGGTTCGGAGGAGGCTGACTGCTCGAAGCTTGGCTCCGAACTTGCTTCTGGCGTTTGCCTTCATCGATCCAAGCCTTGATCGCGGAACGACCTTCGGCTCTCCATGAGGTTTGAAAGGCTCGCCAGGCGGCAGTCAGGGCTTCGGAAGGATTCAAAAGCCACTCGTCGTCGAAGGTAATGGAGCCCTCTGTGCTCGGAGTAATTGTTCGGCCCAAATCCTCGTAGTAACGAAGTAGTCCGAGGGCAGACACTTGTCCGGAGAGTTCTCCAAAACGAATGCCTGCCGTCTTCATTTGCTTCGCTGCTCCTTGGATCCTTTCTAGCCGGCGCAGCAGAGTCACATTGTCATCCGAAGGAAGTGATCCAGTAGTACCGAAGTACTCCAGAACACCTAGCATCTGTTCGATGACCTCCGTAGCTACCTTCTCCGACTTGAGCTTTTCTTCAGTTAGTGCATCCTTGCTTGAAGTCGTTTCTGCCAAAACTCTAGAAATCCTAGCATTCTCCGTAGTTAAAATATTCTTCTGGTTTAGGAGTTGGCTAGCTTCTTCTTGGAGCCTTACAAGTTCGAACCCAGCACTAGCATGCTCCAACCGCATCTTTTCAATTTCAGCCCAAAGCACAATTCTTTCTGCTTCGAACTCCTTATTAGCAGCCTCCAAGCCCTGTCTGGCCCTACGCTCCGTCGAAATCATATTATCCATTTGAAGTACTCTAGCTTTGGAGAAAGATAAGTTGCGTTTAAGAGCTTCATTTTCTTCCCGAAGCTGAGCAATTTCATTCTCGCTTGATAAAGTTGCAGCGCGGGCCAAGACTGCTTGCTAAAAAAAACTAAAGTAAGAAATTATTCATGTATAATTTGCTGCTGGTTCGAAGATGTACTTCGAACCCAATATAATTTGCTAAAGATATTGGCTCGAAGGTGCTCCGTACCTGGTAGGCCGCTCGTTCCAGGGCAACGTTAAGCTCCGAACTCTTCGCCCTGCTTAATTTTGCTACCCGCTCTGTCTCCCCGACTTTGCGACTCACTCGACCTAAAGGTTTGAGCAGAGTCCGAAGCCCAGTTGGCTCCAAAAAAGGAGTCAAAAGAGGGAGCATTGCCGAAGCCCTTTGGTCATCCCTGCTTGACGAAGGTCCGGAGCGTTCTCCTGAGGTCCTTGGAACTTCAGAAGATGGCCCCCCCTCAGTTGATTCACTTTCATCTGTTGACTCAGACGAAGTTGATCCTTGAGTAGGGAGAGGCTCTATGTGTCTTTTAACCCTTGCAGGCCCCTGTTGAGCGACCTCCGGGTGCGGCTCCGAAGTTGTCGAAGGTCTTTGAGTTGTGTCTTCGTGATGTACTTCTTCCGAAAGAAGCTCTGAAAAAACAAAGATATTATACATTGTATAATTTTGCAGAAAATAATAAAAGAATTATGCGAAGTTTTACCTTCGACATTCTGGGGGAGGTCGAGCACTGGACTGCTCGGAGGATCAAAGGTGAAGTCATCATCTGAATCCACAGTTAAAACTTCAGCTGCCGGAGTATCTCCGTGAGCAGTCCTCCCCACATCCACAACTGAAGTTGTAGGAACTTCAACTTCATCTTCGCCCATAGGGGTTTCGATCTGCTCTTCTTCTTGAGCATCCGGAGCTCTCACCTCTTCAATATTAGCTTGAGGCTCCGGCATACCTGCAGTATCTTCAATGTGAATATTTTGTTGAGCTGCATCTTCATCAATCAATCTCACTAATAATATACCTTCATCTTCTTTAGAACCGGAGATTGAGGTTCTTGAGCTCGAAGGCGCAGGATTCGAAGGTGCGAGATTTTTTGGCTTCCGAGCCACCTTCTTCACCGGAGTCTTTGCGGAGCTCGAAGCTCCGGCTTCAGCTATCCTCTTCTTGGGTCCTTTCTCCAAAGGCACCCAGTCCATCAGAGGGGGCGGAGTCAACTCCAACATTCCCCATACTCTGTTAAACCTCTCCCAACTCCCGACCAATTTAACTCTCCATTCTTTTTCAGTCGGAGTTGGGGCACCCAAAATCTTCTCCGAAGCCCTTACAATTTGCTCTAAAGTAATAGGGGCTGAAGAAGCTAAAAAATAAATCAAATTAGTCTTTCTTCGAAGTAAATATGTATAATACATGTTGGTTTCGAAGTTACCTGCAGGGCTCGAAGTCAAGTTAATCTTGCGGAGACCGCCTTCCGAATCATCCTCGAAGATGACAGGCCAGTTGGCCATCAGCGGAGGAATTTGCAGTCCGATGAATTCTTCGGCTAAGTCCCGCATGCTTAACCTTCGGCTAATCCTTTGAAGCAGGTTAAGATGAGCTTCGAGTTGGCCTTCGTTGGGCTACACTAAGGCTTCTTTCCGGAATTGAATTTCTTTAAGGGGCCCAGCCAGAGGACTGCTTGCTCCAACTTCGCCATAGAACCATCTCAAAACCCAATCAGTGTACCATCTAGCATTGATGGCCTTGGCAGGAAACTGAAGGGCATATTCATCTCGAAGTCTAAAGTTAATAGAGCCGAAGGATATCACCACTTTTTCACCTCCGGAGCGTACGAAGGTCTTCGGTTGGCAAGTTGCTCTGTGTAGTGCAGCGAAGATTTCTGCCCTCCCCTCACAACCTTCGGCTCTCAGCGCCCATTCAAAGATAGCTAATCTAGCTACTGCATTCGGAGATAATTGGGGGAGGGTTACATTGAACAGATCAAGTACCTCTGCCAGGAAATCCACTGCAGGGAGGCCCAAGCCAGCTTCGAAGAAGGCTTCGAATACCACTACTTCTCCGGGTCTTGGCGATGGAATCGATTCTTTGCCCGGCTTCCGGATCATAACTCCATTACTAATTTTTCCCCCTGCTATGATTGCCAAAGACTCCCTCTTGCAGGTAGAAGGCCCCAACTCAAAAGATTGATCCAAATACTTCGTCGATGGCGGCCACAGACCTTGGTCATCGGCGATTTGGGGATTTCTCCCCCCTGCCGCCATGGATGTCACCGCCGGCATCGGAGGTGCCGCCGCCAACGCTGCCGCCGCTGCTGCTGCGGCCGCCTGCTGCCGGGCCAAGGCCGACGGAGGTGCAGATCCCTTAGTCTTCACCATCGCGACCGCCGGATTGCTTTGAGGAAATGGAGGCTAGAGCTCAAGAACTTGAAGGGCTAAAAAGTTTTTGATTGCGAGAATGCGGTGAAAAGGTAACCGGGTAACTTCTAGGCCTTCTATTTATAGCCTAGATTTCACTTTTTTACCGTTAGTTCGTGTCGTTTCGCATTCCTGTCATTACTTTTCCCCGAGATTAACGCTTACTACAGTTTCCATTAGAAACAGAAACTTAACGGCTATTTTTTCTAAGTCTAAAAGACTTTCAAACTTCTTGAGTCGGTTCTAAGATAGTTCGAAAAGCAATTACCTTAAGACTGATTCGAAGTTCATATCTTCGTGCATTTCGGAGATAAATAAAAACCAATAACCCCTATGTTTGGTTATCTTTTCCTTCCGTATACTGCTCTCCTAACGTTACAGGTCAAACGGAGAAGCGTATTCGAGGGGCTACTGTTGGGGGAAAATATCTCATTTTCGGGGTTATTGCCGAAGCAACATAAAGGCAGACAGCGGATTCGAAGGTTCCCAGACCATCATCTTCGAAGATACCCGGAACCAAGTTCGAAGTACGAAGATAGGCATTGGTTCGGAGTACATCTTCGAACTAAGGCCCTCCAAGATCTTTTCTGCCAGCTAAGATGGAAGACTTATCTTCTTTCTCATTAGATTAGTCTTTTACCATTTTAGCCCTATTAAGGGAACCGAATAGTTTCTACTATGTCGGTTGTAATAGAGGGGTAAATAGGTCTTTTCCTTAATGTTTGGGCCTATAAATACCCCCCATTTCACCCTGTAATAGGGACCGAATACAAGTTATTCAATACACACATTCGAACTTTTCTAAGTTATTATCCTTTCGGAGGATTAGAACAGTTCTCTTCGCAAACACTCCGTTTGTTAGTTTCTTTTCTACAAAAACCTGTTAGCGTAATCTTTTACGCCAACACCGATTATAATTTCCTTGTACTAATAATCAAGCTGAATATGAAGCTCTATTGCTAGGACTTGAATTGTTAAGCTCCATGGGTGTTAAATATGTTATTGCATATGGTGATTAACTATTAGTAGTTCAACAAATAGCTAAGGATGATCAATGATTTAATGGTTTATTGAATAGATACTTGGATAAGTGTGTATACATAATTGCTACTTTTGATGATTTTGAATTTTACACGTGTCTAGAGAAGCCAATTTAGTATCAAATTACTTGGCTCAGCAAGCATATGGTTACCAAATTAAAAGAGGTAATTGTTTTGCACAAGAGAAACCGATGCTTGACTTTATTTCACCACACGAGTCAGAACACATCAGTCTGACCGCCCTAACTTGGCCGGTCTCACCGCAGCTGTCTTGTCGGTCTAACTAGCAATGCCAGGTCAGTCTAACCACTCTGTGCCATTTGTCCAACAACAGCTGGTCTGACCTGCCCTCTATGGCCCGTCTGACCGCCTCATGTCAGGAATTTTCATGATATGGGGGGTTAGTTAAAATTTGTGATTTGAACGCCAATTCCAATGAATATTTGGTGAGTGCTATAGAAAATCAGGAGGATGATTGGAAGACTCCAATTATTCAGTATTTGAGAGATCCTAGTAAGCGGGTTGATCAAAAGGTTCCGCGGTAAACGTTTAAATTTGTATTGCTTGATGTTGAGTTATATCATCGAACAATTGATGGAATAGGTTTGAAAAGTTTGAATGTCAATCAGTCTATACTTTCTATAGGTGAATTACATGAAGGTCTTTGTGGTACTCATCAGTCAGCCCAAAAAATGAGTTGGATGCTCAAAAGAGCGGGTTTTTATTGGCCGACTGTGACTGAGGACTGTTTTAAGTACTATAGAGGATGTGAAACTTATTAAAGGTTTGGTAATGTTCAGCTTGCTCCTGCATCTTTACTTAATCCTATTATCAAACCATGGCCGTTCCGATGTTGGGCCTTGGACTTCATTTGACCAAATTTATCCTTCTTCTTCAAAAGGGCTTCGGTTCGATTTGATGGCTACAGATTATTTCACCAAGTGGACCAATGTCGTGCCTCTAAAGAACATGACACAAAATGAGGTAATCGATTTTATCTCGAAGCACATTTTACATAGATTCGATATTCCTCAAACTCTTTCTACAGATCAATGTGCTGCATTTGTTTCTAAAGAGGTTTGTGATTTTTCCAAATCTCATGGTATAAAGTTGATAAACTCTTCACCATACTATGCTCAAGGCAATGGTCAGGCCGAGTCTGGTAATAAAATTTTGATTAAGCTTATTAATAAAAGATTGAAGAGTTTCCTTAAAGGTGACATGAAGTCCTTTCTGAGGCATTATGGGTATGTATAGTTGCGAAGCATGGTGCCACCAAGGTAAGTCCATATGAGTTACTGTATGGACAAGAAGCTGTTTTACCCATAGAGGTTAATCTTTGCTCCTTGAGTCTAGTAATAAAATTTGATTAAGCTTATTAATAAAATATTGAAGAGTTTCCTTAAAGGTGGCATGAAGTGCTTTCTAAGGCATTATGGGCATGTATAGTTGCGAAGCGTGGTGCCAGCAAGGTAAGTCCATATGAGTTACTGTATGGACAAGAAGCCGTTTTACCCGTAGAGGTGAATCTTGGCTCTTTGAGATTACTCAAGAAAGATGACTTATCGGTAGATGAGTATGAAACTCTTTTGAAGGATAGTTTGGAAGAGGTGACCGATAAGAGATTAAGATCTCTAGAGGAAATAGAAAGAGACAAAAGAAGAGTGGCTAGAGCTTACAACAAGAAGGTTAAAGCAAAATCATTTCAAGTTTGTGACATGGCTTGGAAGACGATTTTGCCTTTAGGCACTAAGAGCCAAAAGTTTTGTAAATGGTCGCCTAGTTGGGAAGGGCCTTTTAGAGTTGTTGAAATCGCTCCAGGTAATGCATATTTGCTAGAGTCTCTGCAATGAGAGCTATTTCATAGAGCTTTGAATGGTAGGTATTTGAAAAAGTACTTCCCAAGTGTGTGGCAAAACACTTGAAGTGTCAAAAGGCCGATATGGAGCATATCGTGCTCAGTTCATTGTGGTTTTGTCTCAATAAAGTTTGCCAAAACGCAGGGGGCATGTGTTGATAGCAAAAATGGCATTAATGGTCAAATTTGGTAATTTGGACCGAAAATATGTCAAGTCCTAGTACAAGCCAATCTGACCGGCCATGTACCACTGGTCTGATCGACCGACTTCGGTCTGACAGTCCCTATAAGTCCTATTTGACTGGATCAATCTGAGTCCTACTCAAATTACTTGATTTTGAGTAGATTTTATCTCTATTTAATTTCTAACGACTTGAACATATATCTAACTCAAATTAGAGAATAGACATGTCATGTCCAACCCCTATAAATATAGGGGTAAGGTTGATTCAAGGGAACCCCCGAAACCCTAATAGATCCAATCTATTATTTTACCTTGAATCACTCTTTTTACCTTTCAATCTACTTTCCTTGCCCAAGGATTAGCTTAGCACATACATATTTGTGAGTTTGTGTTGTAAACTCTCCGTCCGCCGTGTCGTAATCACGGTAAGCCTCGTTGATTCACTTGTGAATCATCCATTTCATCCACGAAATAGATTTCTGTCGTTTTATTGGTTTTTACCGGTGATTCGGTCTCTTTGCCGAATTTCCTCTGGTTTCTTCGTGTTTTTTTGCAGTGTTTCATCTCTCCCACCTTCGCTAAGAACTCCCACACAAAGATACCAATAGCAAGGCAATCGCTGGAGGACCCGGGCGATCAGATCTATCATTGTCAGTCTGTCTGGGGCGTGCTAGGTCGTAATCTTGTCACCGGCACGCACCAGTTTGACCAGCAGTGCACAGCTTGTCTGATCGGATGTATGCAGCCATGTTTCGGCGTGCCCTCCTCGGCCTATGCGGTCTTATCCTAGGATTCACCCCGGTCTGATAGGCCCCTCTAGGACGGTCTGACTGACTCTATTACTTCGGTTGAATAGGCCCTAGTTTAGGTGGTTGATCAATTTTTTGCTTATTCGCCCAATTGGATTATAACTTGTGATCTGATTTCCTAGCGACTCCACCCTTCCTTGTCACTATCAAGGGTCATCAGAACATGACGTCGGCGTCGTGTTCCTCTTAGGGGTTATCGCTAAGTATCCACGTGCTTTTGGATCGTTGAATTGGTGTCAGTGTGTTTGGTGCTTTGATCGTCAGATTTTAATGTCAATAGAAGGGACCGAGTCTTTCTAACGCCGATACCCATGGAGATGATGACCTTTGGTGTATTTCTTCTTGATCATGTGGCCGGATCCTGACGTTGCATGGCCGATGACCACATTTTGGCTAGTCATCTATGGACGGTAAGCATAGCCCCTCGTTCCAGCAAAGCCTGAAGAACTCTTAGTTCTAGTGGGGATTGAAACTTGAGTGGCCCCGGCTGTCTTCATTGTTCTCTCTCTCTTCGGACCTCCTTTAGTATTTCCTAATGAGGCCTGATGAGGTGATGTTGTTGCCGATTTGCCTTCATCCCCTTACAAGCCGGTCACCATCATAATGCGCGTGCACCATGTTGACGTGGAACAAGTGACCGTTGATGTTCATGGGCTTCTTCCCATCATCTAACTTGATTCAGCCTTTCTCCACGGCCGATTGGATTTGTTTCCTGAATACCTTGCACTCATTAGTATGGTGTGATGCGGAGTTGTGCCACTTGTAGTATTTTCTCTTCTTCAGGTCATCGATAGTCGGTATTAAGTGGCCAGGTGATAGGAGGATTTTCTTCTCTTAAAGTAGTAGGTCGAATATTTTGTTGGCCTTGTTGACATGGAAGACGTATCTCTCTTCTTTTTTGGTAGACTTCACTCATGGGCAGGAAACCTGCTTCTTATTCTTGGACAACTCGGCCATGCCTACCTCTGCATCTGAGTCACTGCACTCATCGGAATCCGAGTGGTATATTTGGGAGTATGCCACCTGTTGATAGCAAAAACTGGCACTAATGGTCAAAATTGTCAAAATATCACTTTTTGGTAATTTGGGGCGAAAATATGCCAAGACCTAGTACATGCCGATCCAACCAGCCATGTAGGACCGGTCAGACCGGCCATATGGGGCTGGTCACAACAGCCCACTCTATATCTGATTCAGATTAGCTGATTTCGGGTCTATTTTATCTCTAGTCAATTTTTGACGACTTGGATCACTATCTTAGTCCAATTAGAGTGCACATACATCATGTCCAACCGCTATAAATATAGGGGCAAGGCCGATTCAAGGGCTCTCTCTCCCCCAAAAACCCTAATAGATCCAATTTATTACCTTGAATCATACTTTTACCTTTCAATTTACCTTTATTGCCCTAGGTTAAGCTTAGCACGTACATCTTTGCTAGTTTGCGCTGTAAACCAACCGCCCGCTGCGTCGTAATCACAGTAAGTTCTTGTCAATTCACTTGCGAATCGGTTGTTTCATCCATGTAACAAATTTCTATCATTTTATCGATTTTTACCGGTGATTCGGTCTCTTGGCTGAATTGCCTTTGATTTCTTGGTGTTTTTTTGCAGTGTTTCATCTCTCCCATCTTTGCCATGAAATCTTGTTACAATTTTCCCATTACAAGATGGTTGCCAAAGCACCGAAATCACTTTCTAGGACCTGTCGGTCTGACTGGCGGGTACTGCCCGGTCCGACCAGCCCATGCTAGATCTGTCATCCATTGCCGGCACATGGCGATTCGAACGGTGATGCATAAGCGATCTGACCGGCGGCTCATTGGCGGTCTGACTGATGACCAACAACTTACCCCATGCTATTCTCTTAGTCTAGTGGTGCATTAGCTAGTACCTTCATCGGTCTGACCGGCTCTGTTTGGCCGGTCCGACCGACTTCTCTGTTTCTGTCCAATTGGCTTTAATTGGTCGATTAGATTTATTTTAACTATATTATTCACACTTCGGTAAATTGAATTAGTTTGATAATTTGATTACATAGTGACTCCACCCTCGCTTGTCACTATCAAGGGTCATCGGAACGTGACGTCGGTGTCATGTTATGCTTAGGAATTTATCACTAAGTATCCACACGCTTTTGGATCGTTTGATTGGCGTTAGTGTGTTTAGCACTTTGACCGTCGTATTTTAGTGTCAACACCACCTTCTTCTTTTACCTGTGCCTCTTGGCTTCTTTGAATTGGTTCTCATGTGCTGATACCCTTTGCAACAGTTGCGATAAGCTCTCAAACTCGTGTGATAAAAACCTCTCATTTATTGGATTTAGGAGTCCTTGAAAAGCTAGTTCCACCAACTGATTGTCGTTGAGGCTCAAGCTATAGCATCTGCTCCATACTTCCCGAAACCTCTAGACATAATCTTGTACTGTCTCGTCCATCCTCTACTTGACGGAAGTCAAGTCATTAAGTTTCATTTCTTGGATGCCGGCGAAGTACTTGTGAAATTTCTTCTCTAGGTCAGCCCATCCTTGGATGGAGTCCACCAACAATGATGAGAACCACACGTAGGCCGATCCCTATAGAGAGAGTGGGAAGAATCTGACACTTAGTGCCTCATTAGTTGATGCCTCTCCGCACTGGGCGAGGAAGTGACTAATATGCTCGATCATGGAGATCTAGTCTTGTCTCGAAAATTTCGTGAAACCGGGCACCTTGTATCAGCCAAGCAGCATCACTCGATCGAAAAATTCTAGATATGGTAAATGATACAGTACGTATGCTCCTTGGGCTTATGCCCAAATTGATCCCTGATGACTTCCGTGATCCGATTCACCCATTCATCTTCTTGTTGCACCGGCATTGGATATTGGTTGGGTGTTGGAGCCTGCTGATATTGCTCCTACCAAATAGGATTGCTCCCATACCGCCCCACATCACCGTAGGGATTTGTGCCATAACACGCCATGCAATTATACCCGGGAGGGATTATATCAGGTGCCTCCCTTGTCAGCACAAGATCTAGCAGTGTGTTCCTGGCGATGCCATGTTTCACGGGCAGCACCCCTTGCCTTCGTTGTCTTGTGTCGAACATTGGGAATGGTGCTGGCGTGTTCCTCTCAATGGCGTATGGCACGCTCTGTAGCGGGCAATGCGTGGGGCCTGCTGGATGAACCGTTGTTGGGGGAAAATATTTCATCCTCCGTATCAAGACAAAACCTCTACATCAACGCTGTGAGAAGACAAAAAGAATATAGAAGCTTTGATCTTCGAATGTCCTAAAGCATCAAGGCTTCGCTGCATTCGGAGCCTTCTATGATAAAGGCCTCTGTGAAGGCTTTGGCGTGACGAAGAATCCTGGAGCCTCTTTACCAGAAGGGGTACTGCCAGCAAGGACAGAAGAATTACTCTCACTATTAAATTAGTCTTTTACCCTTTTAACCCTACAAAGAATATTAAGCAGTATCTTCTAAGTCGGTTGTAATTAGAGGGTAAAGGATTCTTTTCCTAATGTATATTGTCTACAAATATCCCTCTTCGCTCTATAAGGCGTATCGAATACAGAGATATTCCATACACACTTTTAACTTTCTCAAGCTATTATCCAATTCGGAGGCTTGGAATAGTCCTCATAAGCAAACACTTCGTTTGTCAGTCTTTTGAGTTCACTAAACCTGTTAGCATAATCTTTTGCACCAACAACCATCTTGTTGTCTTCATGGCTCGGAGAGGTTCCTAGCTGCTCTAGTCTCTTTGGCCCTTGCGATGGTAGCGCCATTGAGGAGCCATGCAGAAGAGCGTGGGCCTCATGGCTCCAGATGTGATGAGTTATTGTCAACAGAAGTCAAGTGTACACAAAGAGAGTAGAAGACCTGCTGTATCTAGGCCACATGTGACTCAGGTACACGGGCAGTGAGTGACTGTCGGGCAGAGGTGCCGCGATGTCGGGCTAGCCCAATCCGGGTACATGGGCTAGGAGCAGCTGAGGATCCACTAGGCTATTAACCAGGATTGACTCAGGTACACGGGCGGCGAGCGATTGCTGGGCTGGAGAGCTGCGGAATCAGGCCGGCCCAATCCGGGTACCTGGTGCAAAGTCGGTGGACGCTTTGTCAGTTTCGGCGCAAAACTGACAACCACTGATCTTGGATCGGACCGTTTTGAGGCGAAGCCATAGTCGCTACGAAAGCTCCGCTTCAGGATAAGTCATCTGTAATTAGGAGTTTACTATTTTGCCTTTAGGCCCACAGTCAGTAAGTCGAGTCTGTAAAAATATCTTAAGGGCATTTTGTTCTTTTCCATTTTATTTCATCGTCTGTAAAAACCCTAAGGGTCTTTTGGTATTTTCATAGGCTATTGGGCTGTCTATAAATAGGGCCCCAATCCCTAGGGTTAGTGTTACCCTTTTCTGAAATCACTTTCCTAATACAAAAGATTGGGTCACCCTTTTTGGCGTTCATCCTCCTGGTGTTTTCTCCGCCGCCGTCTCAGGCACATGAAGAAATCAACTGATCAGGTTTTATTTTTCCTATTTTCTTCCTTTAAGTGTGGCTATGGCTTCATTTATCTGAGACCTCATTCTTCGTGCCTGTTTATCCATGTGTGTGCTAGTTCTGCGGTTTCGGTGTTTTTGTTCTCCTGAAGTAATTTTTAGTTTAGTTACTGTCTTGACTGCATGGCTGGCCCGTATTGTGTGATTGATTGCTTAAGGAGTAGTAGGCTAGCAAGCCAGGTCTTTTTGCGCTAGCTTTGTTTTATCTTCTTCAGCCATAGTTTTGTGTGTGGTCTGCCTGTTATGCAACACGGCAGTCAAGGAGCTCTCAGAAGCTATCATAGTAGCATAACAGGTCAGAGTTTAATCTTATTCTATATATTGTACTAGTGCAAATAGCTTTTAGTCTAGTCTCTTGTAGCTGTAGAAGCTAGTATCTTCTAGCTACTATTTGCTAGTTTGCTTGTTTGCCAGCCGTTGTTTGTTTTGGTTCTCCAAGGCGTAGGCTAGGTCCTAGCTAGTACTCCGCTCTTTAGTTTATTGCAAAAGTTCCGATATATTTGCCTTTGAAGTTTGCTAGTGTTCAGAGTTTGGCTAGTGTTCGGTCTTTTTAGCCTAAGAAAAGTGTGCAGTGAAGGTCTCACGAAGCTACTATCTTTAGTTAACTCCGGGTTCGACAGGATTCACCTGGTGTTCTGTGTACTTTGGTTTGGAGGTGTTTAGCTTCGTAGCTAGTGTGCTGGTAGGCTTTGTAGAGGCGTGGTTTGTCTTTCACACAGACTTCAGCTACTTCGAAATACGCTTTGACAGGTCATTTCTTGCAGACTTCGGCAAATTTCATCACGGGCTTTGCCTATTTCGAAGCATACTCCGACAGCTTCTCTGCAGTCTTCGCTTCCAGAGTGTACACATCTCGAAGGTAGTAAAGCAGGTTTTGGAGTGTTTCTGTGAACTTCGAACATAGTCAACAGATTTCATTTCTGAGAATTAATTTGCTCTGTGAAACATTGCCTTGGTTTGTGTGCACTTGATTTAAGTTGTTTGTGTTGTCTGTTCAGATGATGCTTAAAATGACTATGTCTTGAATGAATTTTAAATCTTCCTTTAAACACTATGTTGGTGTTCTTTGTGATTAGGACACCGGTTGTTTCTGGGCTAGATTATTTTAGGCATTATTGATATG
Organism: Zizania palustris; assembly: GCA_019279435.1. Lineage (NCBI taxonomy): Eukaryota > Viridiplantae > Streptophyta > Magnoliopsida > Poales > Poaceae > Zizania > Zizania palustris. Next base: position 98,829,480 of record JAAALK010000283.1, on the reverse strand, counting down.
TTTACTTTTCTCTGTTAATCTGCTGAGGTGCGTTGGGTGTTGGGACCAGGCCATTGATTCAAAAGAATTTTATAAGCACCCATTCACCCCAGTTAGGGTTAGGGTTTTCGGTCCTACAAGTGGTATTAGAGCCTGGTTAGGGTTTTTCCATACATTAACCGGTTCTAAACCCAGGTAGTGATCATGACTTCTCCTGGAAAGGTCCCATCCTTAGAAGCTTATGGCTATAATTATTGGAAGACTCGTATGCGAGCCTATCTCATGATCCAAAGCTCGGACATTTGGGACATTTGTGTTCACGCTACTTTCACCATATTGCCAGTTCCTGAGCGTAATTCTCCTGATATTATCGCCCAACATCTGAACAACAACAAAGCGGTGAACATTTTGTTTTCTGGCTTAGGTCCCACTGAATTTGAGCGTGTGAGCCATCTCACCACTACTAGAGAGATCTGGGCTACCCTCCAGGCACACCATGAGGGGACAGCCCAGGTCAAGGCTCCGCTCTATCACACCTATCGGCGTGAATATGAAAATTTCACACAGAAACCGGGTGAATCTGTTGAAGCTTTGATTGGTCGTTTTCAATCGATCATCAACAAGCTTCGCGCCAGCAAGGCCGAGGGAGTTCAGCTGGTCTCAGATCATGAGCAGGCGCTCAAGGTTCTCCATACCTTGGACCCTAAGTTCTGGGAGATCAAGGTATCCTCTATCATTGAGAGCACCTCTTATGATACCTTGAAAATTTCTGATTTGTTCAGCAAGTTGAAGGCCACTGAGGTTGATACCCAGTTGAGATCAAATCTCACTGGCTCTGGATCAAAAACCCTGGCCCTTGCTACACCTTTTGCTAACCGCTCCTCTGTGAGCTGTGCTGGGTTCTCCTTGATGTCTATCACTGAGGACCAGTTTGAGTTGCTAGGATATGATGACCTGTGCCTGTATAACAACCGGGTGCGTCGTGTCTATGATAAGCGAATGTTCAAAAGACACGGCACAAAATGCAGATGCTTCGAATGTGGTGATCCAGGTCACTTCATCGTTGACTGCCCCAAGTGCAATGGTCACAATAAGGGTACCAGTGGTGGCTTCTATGACTCCGGCAAGCACGACAGCTCCTCCTTCACAAAGGGCAAGCCAAAGACCAGATTCTTCTGAAAGGCCCTGAAGGACTACCGGCGTGAGAACAAGAAGCGGGACAATGCCTTCTTTGCCGAGATGGAGAAAAGCTACTCCAAGCGGTCTTCGTCTTCTTCCTCTTCATCAAGCTCAAGCGATAAGGAGATCGTGATCAGGAAGGGGAAGGACAAGGATGATCCGGCGGGCCTCTGCTTCATGGCCTTCAGGGACAGGCCGAAGAGCCGCTCACATCACCGCCGAAGATCCCACAAGAGCTTGTGCGATGACTCCGACGACGACGACAGTGAAAAGGTATCTTCTTACGAACGTGAAATCGTTGATTTACTTGAAGAGAATCGTGAGGAGTTGATATATTGGGAGAAACTGCTTAGAGGGGCTAAGAAGAGGATATATGAACTTGAGAGTAGCTTGTCGTGGCCAACGGTAGAATTGAGAGTCTATCTTCTTCCCCTTACTTGGGTGATAGCAGTGAGTGCCCAAAGTTTAAGGTGCTGTGTGACCTGACAACTCTGAAGTCCAGGTACACAGAAAGAGTTGATGAGAGGGACGCTTTGGCCACTGAGCTTGAGAGCGCTCAGCCAGAGCTGAAAGATGCTCATGCCACTGTCGTCGTGCCCTGTGTTGATTGCCCATCCCATATAGCTAGTTTAGCTGAGCTGAATGCCAAGGGTGATGAGCAGATGGGCGAGTTGTAGAGAGTCAGAGTTGAGATGGAGCAGACTAGGCTAGAGCTTGAGACACTGTCAGTTCCACCCACTGTCTGTGAGAATTGCTTGTCTCTTAGATTGGAGTTGATCAAGCTGAAAGCCGAGAAGTCTGTTCAAGTTGATAGAGAGTGTGAGACCTGCTTGTCTTAGGTGGAGGTTCTAGCTTCCTTGAGAGAGGAGCTAGCTGATGTTCAGAATGAGAACTTTTACCTCTGTCAGATCTTGAGTTGGGTGAGTGCCAGAGAGCCACAGCTCGGCATGATGATCCAGCAGTTTAAGAGGCTGGATGGGTTTGGGGTAGGCTACACCTACACCAAGGCTGATTTTGAGAGTGGTGTTAGCCGGGTAGTGGAGTGGAGTAAAATGACTCCTGAACAGAGATACCCCAAGACTCACTCCACTGAGTCTTTCCAGGCTAGTTAGCCCAAGGATGGAGTGTTCCAAGAACAGCCTAAAGCTCCACCCAAGAAGCCCATCTGGTTTCCAAAGCCCAAACACCTCCGCACTTCTCTAGACTATCTACCTAGACCCTCTCACACCAAGGAGTCTACACCCAACACCACCAAGCCCAAGAACCCCAAGGCTCAACCACATCCCAAGAAGCCGACCTATCACTGTGAGTACTGTTAGAGAAATGGGCATCTTGAGGAGTTTTGCTTCAGGAGGAAGTGGGTTGAGAGAGTTGAGAGAGCTCGTGGAGGGCAGGAGCAGTTCTACTAGCAAGGTGGTAGACTGAGAGTTCCTCGACGCGGCGATAGGCTAGAGGCCAGGACGCATCGTGTAGGTGGTGGTAGAGGAGGCGACTTTCATGCTCGTGCTCCGGAGGGTGGTGTTCACTCTGGCAGAGCTCCAGGTCATTTTGGATACGGCTCTGGACCTCATGGCCGAGATTTTAGGCTGAACCGAGGACCGCGCTATGAGCCGCGCTTTGGTCCAGACTCTTATGATGCTTTCTGCTTTCCGTCTTTTGAGTAGATGGCTTGACACTGGTTTAGTTCTTTTGCTAAACCTGGTGCCGGACCATTTGCTCGCCCTTACGACCACTGATTGTGCATGATCAGGGACTGGAGGACGTATGGATCATGGACTCAGGATTTTCTCGCCACATGACGTGACATCACAGATGGTTCTCCAGTCTCTCTCCCTGAGCTCTAAGGAATACATCACCTTCGGGAACAATGGTCAAGGGAAGGTACACGACATTGGTTCAATTCGCATCTCTGACCATTTCTCTTTGAAGAACGTTGCTTTGGTTGGAAATTTTAACTTCAATTTGATTTTTGTTTCGCAACTTCTTGAGGGTCTTTGATTTGCCAGATCTTACCCTTCGGTAAGGTTTTTTGGATTGACTTCTCTAGTTCTTTTGTCCCTTCTCGCTGTTTGATTGTTGGATCCTCCTCTAAGCTCTGGAAGTGGCATAGGAGGTTAGGCCATTTGAGTTTTGATCTTCTAGTCAGATTGAGCTCTATGGACACATCCGAGGATTTCCCAAGCTTAAGATGGAGAAGGATCTAGTTTGCCATCCATGTCATCACAGGAAAATGGTTGCCGCTTCTCACTCACCTGTGACTCAGGTGATGACTTCGTACCCAGGAGAGCTGTTACACATGGACACTGTTGGTCCAGCTCGGGTACGCTCAGTCGGTGGGAAGTGGTACGTGCTTGTGATCGTTGACGATTTTTATCGATTCTCATGGGTTTTCTTCTTGGAGTCTATGGATGAGACTTTTCATTTTGTTCATGACCTAATTTTGAAGCTGAAGAATGAGAACAATGGTTGGATGCGAGCAATTCGCTGTGACAACGGCTCTAAGTTCAAGAACTCTCAGTTCGTCAGCTTCTGTAGTGATCAGGGTCTTGATCATCAGTTTTCTGCTCCTTACACTACCCCACAGAACGACGTTGTGGAACGAAAGAACAGAACGCTAGTTGAGATGGCCAGGACGATGCTCGATGAGCACAGGACTCCTAGGCATTTTTGGGTTGATGCCATAAACATGGTTTGCTATCTGGCCAATCGTATTTTTCTTAGAGCTTACCTTGGTAAGACTTCGTATGAGTTGCAGTTTGGCAGACAGCCCAAGGTGAGCCACTTGCGAGCGTTTTGCTGCAAGTGCTTTATGCTCAAGAAGGGAGGGCATTTGGACAAGTTTGAGTCTCGTTGCTGGGATGGAGTTTTTCTTGGTTATGCTTTGCATTCTCGAGGCTTTCGTGTTTGGAACCTCGACTCCCAGCAGCTTGTTGAGACTTGCGAGGTTTCTTTCGATGAGTCTTTGCCTTCTTTGACTCCTTCTTTTGAGCTTTCTGGTGATGATGAGCTCGGAGAGACCATCTTCGAGGAAGATGATGATGCTCCAGCTATTGATGAGGGTGGGCCTTCTGCACAGCCTGCAGACCCCATACCATCTAAGACATCGACTAAGGACGAGGGCGGACCTCTAATCACTTCTTCCACTTCGATCGAGCCTCCTCAGTCTAGTCCAGAGGTGCCAGCTGCTGACTCCGGTGAGGTGACTTCAGATCACCAGGGATACCGAGCAATTCAGCGTGATCACCCCTCAGAGCTCATCATCGGTGATCTATCTGAGAGGACATTGCGTTCTTCTATTGACTCACTTGCTGTGTTTGCTGAGTCTGCGTTTGTTGCATCTTTTGAGCCCAAAGACGTTTCTCCTGCTCTTTCTGATTCGAATTGGATTAATGCTATGCAAGAAGAGCTTGAGAATTTTGTCCGCAATCGGGTTTGGACACTAGTTGAGCTGCCACCCAGATGCAACCCCATAGGCACCAAGTGGGTGTTCAAAAACAAGCAAGGTGAAGATGGGGTTGTGGTGCACAACAAAGCTCGACTAGTTGCCCAGGGTTTTTGCAAGAAAGAGGGGATTGACTTGGAGGAGACTTTTGCCCCTATTGCCCGTCTTGAGTCCATTCACATTCTTTTAGCTTTTGCCGCTTCAAAGGGTTTTAAGATTTTTAAAATGGATGTCAAGAGTGATTTTCTGAACGGGTTCATAGAGGAGGAGGTCTATGTTAGGCAGCCCCCTGGTTTTGAGAACCCAAAGTTTCCTCGACATGTTTTTAAGCTGCAAAAAGCCTTATACAGTCTGAAGCAAGCCCCAGGGCTTGGTATGACCGATTAAAGAAGTTTTTCTTGGGGAAGGGCTTTGTGATGGGTTTTGTGGATAAAACTCTTTTCTTGCTCAGAGATGCCTCAGATTTCTTGGTTGCTCAGATATATGTAGACGATATCATTTTTGGTGGTACTACTGATGTGCTTGTTTCCAAGTTTTCTGAGTAGATGCACAGCGAGTTTGAGATGAGCCTCATGGGTGAGCTCAAGTATTTCCTAGGGCTCCAGATTAAGCAGACCAAGGATGGCATCTTCATCCTCCAGAGTAATTACACGTGGGATATGCTGAAAAAGTTTGATTTTGGTGGAGAGCTGAAGCCTCAGATGACCCCAATGGGTACATCTGGGTGCCTGGACAAGGATTAGAGCGGCGTCAAGGTCAATGAGAGAGATTTTCGAGGGATGATCGGTTCACTGCTGTACTTGACGGCGACGAGGCCAGACATATAGTTTGCCGTAGGACTGTGCGCGCGCTTCTAGTCTTCACCACGTGTGTCTCATCGGTAGGCTGTCAAGCGCATTTTCAGGTATCTTACCTATGCGTCCGATCTAGGTCTCTTTTATTCAACATCATCATCTCTTGATTTATCTAGCTTTTCGGACGATGACTTTGGTGGGTGCCGGTTGGATCGCAAGTCGACTTTCGGTACTTGCCAATTTCTTGGTTCTTCTCTTATCTCTTGGTCTTCTCGAAAGCAGTCTGGAGTTGCAGTTTCAACCACTGAGGCTGAGTATGTAGCTGCTGCTCACAGTTGGTTTGGATGATTTCCACTTTGCGAGATTTTGGGTTGTTTTTTCCTACCAGAGTTCCTCTGTTTTGTGACAGCACTAGTGCAATTAGTGTAGGGGAAAACCCTTGTTTCCATTCAAAAACCAAATACATTGATGTACGCTTTCACTTTTTGAGGGATCAATATGAGAAAGGTGTCATTTACCTTGTTCATGTTGATACCCATCATCAGTTGGCTGACATTTTCACCAAACCCCTAGATTAGTCTACTTTTGAGTGTTTACGAGGGGATTTGGGTGTTGTGTATCCTTTTTAGGATATTTTTGAGTCAGTTTTTATTTCTTCTTTACTCTTTTCTTTAGTCTTTTTGTGTGTGTTCATATCATACATATTCACATATCACACGTTGAACCTGCTTCTGTTATATGATTGAACTGCGTTACTTATTCTAGCTGGTACATGCTTTTGATTACTTGTTGATGATCATGCTTTGCTTCAGTTCACATGATATGTCTGATATCTGTCATATGCATGGCTTTTATGCTTTAAAATTGAAAAATGATCACCATTGCTTCTGGTAACTAGCATGTGTAGGTTGAATGCTTTTGCTATCTTTTACATGCCTGGTAGCAAGTTCCTCACTTAGATGCAGATATGCAACTTGGACATCTTTATGCTTTAACATGGAAATGTGCTATAAAAATGATAAAAATAAAAAATGAATGAAAATCCATTCTTTTTATGCATAATTTGAAAAGATCCGGTTGGGTTTGCTGTGTTGCATTGCATTGTTCTGTACTGCGTACCATAGCACTTTGGTATGAACTAGGACAGTGTAGTGTATGCCAAGACCAATGTCTTAAGCTTCTGATGGTCCAGTTTTGGCCTAGGCTTGACTTAGTCAGTTAGCATATGGTTTGACATGCAAATAACCCCTGACAAAAATGAAAAATGAAAAAGAAAAAGCATGAAAATTAAAAAGATAACAAGTTTGCTAAAGCACTTTGTTTTGGACAATGCTTATCTTGGTAGATATCAGTTAGCTTTTGCATCTCTTGCTTTACCTTGCCTTTCAACTAGAAAATGTGGTGATGTTTTTGTTTGCAAAAATTGAAAAATACGTGCTAATGACTTTCTTTAGATATCATCTGTTGCACTGATCATGCCATGTGTCTTAGATAGTATGTATTTTGTTGTACTTGTTAGATGTTGTAATTGCAGTCAATCATAACTGAGAAGCATGCTTTTCACACTCCACCTGCACCCCAGTTGCATTCATTTCATATTTTAGTCTCTCTTGATGAGTCCAATTGTCAACAAGGGGGAAAATTTTTGTGGAGAAGAGTTTAGGGGGGAATTTTGGCTTTCTTTGGGATTTGTTTCAGGGGGAGTTTTTGTCCCGTTTTGTTCTTACTCTTTGATAACCTTGTTGATAATTCTGAGATTGCACTCGTTTTGAGCTTTTATTTTTGGTTAACCATAATGACCGCTTTCTTGTTTTTGTTCTACTTTTGGTCATTAGGGTTAAACTTTTATTTTATTTTCTTCTTCTCTGTTTTCATATGTTTTGTTTTCGTGTTTCCACATGTGCTTGCAGGTACTGAAGAACTATTAAATAGAAGAGTTGACAATGCACTCATCAAGGGGGAGATTGAGGAGCCATGCTGAAGAGCGTGGTCCTCATGGCTCCAGATGTGATGAGTGATTGTCAAAGGAAGTCAAGAGGACACAAAGAGTGGAGAAGACCTGCTGTGTCTGGACCGCATGTGACTCAAGTACATGGGCAGCGAGCGATTGTCGGGCAGAGGGGCCGCGAAGTTGGGCTGGCCCAATCTAGGTACATGGGCTAGGAGCAGCTGAGGATCCACTGGGCTGTTGACCAGGATTGCCTCAGGTACACGGGCGGCGAGCGATTGCCGGGCTGAGAGAGCTGCGGAATCGGGCCGGCCCAATCCGGGTAGCTGGTGCAAATTCAGTGGACGCTTTGTGAGTTTCGGCGTAAAAATGACAACCGCTCATCTCTGATAGGGCCGTTCTGAGGCGAAGCCGTAGTCGCTACGAAAGATCCGCTTCAGGATAAGACATCTGTAATTAGGAGTTTACTATTTTGCCTTTAGGCCCACAGTCAGTCAGTCGAGTCTGTAAAAATATCCTAAGGGCATTTTGGTCTTTTCAATTTTATTTCAGCGTCTGTAAAACCCTAAGGGTCTTTTGGTATTTTCCTAGGCTATTGGGCTGTCTATAAATAGGGCCCAAATCCCTAGGGTTAGCGTTACCCTTTTCTGTGTGGTCTGCCTGTTATGCAACACAGCAGTCAAGGAGCTCTCAGAAGCTATCATAGTAGCACAGCAGGTTAGAGTTTAATCTTATTCTATACTGTGTACTAGCGCAAATAGCTTTTAGTCTAGTCTCTTGTAGCTGAAAAAACTAGTATCTTCTAGGTACTAGTTGCTAGTTTGCTTGTTTGCCAGCCGTGGTTTGTTTTGGTTCTCCAAGGCGTATGCTAGGTCCTAGCTAGTACTCCGCTCTTTTGTTTATTGCAAAAGTTTCGATATATTTGCCTTCGAAGTTTGTTGTTGGCGTAAAAGATTACGCTAACAGGTATCTAGAGAATAGAAACTAACAAACGAAGTGTTTGTGAAGTAAACTATTTCAAGCCTCCAAAGTGGATAATAGCTCAAAACAGTTTGAAGATTTGTATTGAATAACTTTGTATTCGATCCTCATTACAGGGTAAAATGGGGGGTATTTTTAGGCCAAAACCTTAAGGAAAAGACCTTTCTACCCCTTTATTACAACCGACATAGTGGAAACTATTCGGTACCCTTAATAGGGCTAAAACGGTAAAAGACAAATCTAATAAGAAAGAAAATAAGACTTCCATCTTAGCTGGCAAGGATGTTCTCTCAAGAGTCTACATTCGAAGATATACTCCGAACTAGAGTTCGCCTAGATCCTTCGAACTTGACCTAGTCGAAGCCGGAGTTGGACGCTAAAGAGCTTCAGCTAAATAGCCTGTCTTCATCTTGTTGTAATAGTAACCCTAATGTTGGCGTAAAAGATTACGCTAACAAGTTTCTGTAGACTAGAAACTAACAAACGAAGTGTTTGCGAAGAGAACTGTTCTAAGCCTCCGAAAGGATAACAACTTAGAATAGTTCGAATGTATGTATTGAATAACTTGTATTCGGCCCCTATTACAGGGTGAAATGGGGGGTATTTATAGGCCCAAATATTAAGGAAAAGACCTATTTACCCCTCTATTACAACCGACATAGTAGAAACTATTCGGTACCCTTGATAGGGCTAAAATGGTAAAAGACTAATCTAATAATATAAAAGATAAATCTTCCATCTTAGCTGGCAATAAAGATCTCAAAAAGCCTTAGTTCGAAGATGTACTCCGAACCAATGCCTATCTTCGTACTTCGAGCTTGACTCAGGGTATCTTCGAAGATGGACGTCTGGAAACCTTTGAATCCATTATCTGCTTTTGTGCTGTTACGGCAATAACCCCGAAGATAGGATATTTTTCCCCAACAGTAGCCCCTCGAATACGCTTCTCCGTTTAACCTGTAATGTTAGGAGAGCAGTATACGGAAGGAAAAAATAACCAGGCATAGGGGTTATTAGATTTTAATTTATCTCCGAAATATACGAAGATATAAAACTCCGAATCAGTCTTAAGACAATTACTTTCGAACTATCTTAGAACCGACTCAGGAAGTTCGAAAGTCTTTTAGACTTAGAAGAAATAGCCGTTAGGTTTCTTCTTCTAACGGAAACCGTAGAATGCGTTAATTTCGGAGAAATGTAACGGGTAGGAATGCGAAACGGCATGGACTAACGGTAAAAATATAAAGTCTAGGCTATAAATAGAGGGCCTAGAACATTCTTGTGTACCTTTCCACTGCTCTCTTGCAAACAAACACCTTCTGAGCCCTTTGAGTCTTTTGAGCCCTAGCCTCCATTTTTCTCCCAAAGTAACCCAGTAACTTCAATGGCGAAAACCAAGAGTTCTGGAGCCCCTTTGGCCTTGGCTCGGCAGCAGGCGGCTGCAGCAGCAGCGGCTGCGGCGTTGGCGACAGCGCCTCCAACATCCGCAACGACATCCATGGCGGTAGGAGGGAGAAATCCCCAAAATGTTGATGATCAAGGTCTCTACCCGCCATCAACGAAGTACTTGGACCAATCCTTTCAACTGGAATCTTCTACCTGCAAGAGGGAAACACTGGCAATCGCAGTAGAAGGGAGGATTAGCACCAGAGTTATGATCCGCAAGCCTGGAAAAGAACTCATCCCGTCGCCAAGGCCCGGAGAAGTGGTCGTCTTCGAAGCCGGTTTAGGCCTTCCATCAGTGGACTTCTTGGCGGAGGTACTTGATTTATTTCACGTCACCCTTCCTCAACTGTCTCCGAACGCAGTAGCTCGTTTGGCTATCTTCGAATGGGCGTTGAGAGCCGAAGGCTGTGAGGGGAGGGCAGAGATCTTCGCTGCGCTACACAGATCTTCATGCCAGCCAAAAACCTTCGTAGGCCCCGGAGGTGAAAAAGTGGTAGTAGCCTTCGGAAGTATTAACTTTAGGCTTTGGGATGAATACGCCCTTCAATTTCCTGCTAAAGCCATCAATGCAAGATGGTATACCGACTGGGTCATGAGGTGGTTTTATGCCGAAGTGGGGGCGAGTAATCCTCTGGCTGGACCCCTAAAAGAAATCCAATTCCGAAAAGAAGCCTTAGTGCAACCGGACCAAGGTCAGCTCGAAGCTCGCCTCAGCCTACTTCAGAAGATTAGTCGGAGGTTGAGCATGCGAGACTTAGCCGAAGAATTCCTTGGGTTACAAATCTCTCCGCTTACGGCCAACTGGCCTATCATCTTCGAAGAGGATTTGGAAGGCGGTCTCCGAAAGATCACTTCGACTTCGAGCCCTGCAGGTAACTTCGAAGACAACATGTATTATGCATATTCATTCGAAGAAAAACTAACTTGATTCATTTTTTAGCTTCATCAGCCCCTATTACTTCGGAGCAAATCGTAAGGGCTTCGGAGAAGATTTTGGGTGCTCCAACTCCGACCGAAAAAGAATGGAGAATCAAGCTAGTCGGGAGTTGGGAGAGATTTAATAGAGTATGGGGAATGCTGGAAATCGTTCCGCCCCCTTTGATGGATTGGGTGCCTTCGGAGAAAGGACCCAAAAAGAGGAAAGCCGAAGCTGGGACTTTGAGCTCTGCCAAGACTCCGGTGAAGAAGGTTGCTCGGAAGCCAAAAAATCCTACACCTTCGAGCTCAAGGGCTTCAGTCTCTGACTCCCAAGAGGACGAAGGGAGGTTTCTTGTGCGTCTGATAGACGAAGATGAAACTCAAAGGACTGCTCAAGCCGAAGTACCTGCGAACGTGCCGGAGTCCCGAGATAATCTTGAGCAACCAAGGACTTCGGCAGTTCAGGAAGAGATATCACAGGACGAAGTTCCTGTGAATGAGAGTGGGGTCGAAGTTACTATGGATTCGATTCCTGAAGAGGCAACAAGGACTGCTCAGGACGATGCTCCTGCAGTCAAAGACTTAACTGCTGATTCGGACGGAGATCTCACCTTCGATCCGCCGAACAGTCCAATGATTACCCCTCTCCAAAATGTCGAAGGTAGACTTCGAAAAATTCTTTCATTTTTATTTTCTCTATTTATACAATGTATAATACCCCTTTTTTTACAGAGTCCACTCCTATGGAAGAGGTCCGCCAGGAAGAAATAATTCCTGGACCTTTGACGACTTCGGAGCCAACCCAGAGAGCTACTCAAATGGGACCTGGAAGACTCAAAAGGAATATAGAACCCCTCCCTGCTGCGAGTTCCGGATCAACTCCGTCTGATTCAACAGACGAGAGCCAATCTTTCGAGGAGGGCCAGTCTCCAGGGGCTCCGAAGACCACAATCCAACGCTCTGGCCCTTCGCTGGACGAAGATGACCAACAAGCAATAAGTATGCTCCCCCTGCTAGCTCCTTTCTTAGGGCAAACAACCGGTCTTCAGACTTTGCTCAAACCTTTGGATCGAGCTAGCCGCGACATAGGGGAGACCAACTTAGTGGCCATTCTGAGCAAGGCGGACAGGACGGAGCTTAATGCTGCTATAGAACGTGCAGCTTACTGTTGGGGGAAATTACTCTATTTCCAAGACTTAAAGAGTAACCTTTCGTTGGCTCAGTGAGGATCCCGAAGGTGGGGGACCGCTGTTCGGAGCATACGTCGTCACGACCGGAGGGTTCCACGATGCGAAGTCCTAGAGAACCCTCCGAAGGGAAGATGGAGGCCTCGAAGCAGGAGGACATGATTGATTGGATGTTCTGCTTATCCATCTACCTTGCAGCACTTTACCGTGTATAACCTTGTTTATAATACCGAATAGTTTCTACTATGTCGGTTGTAATTTAGGGGTAAATAGGTCTTTTCCTTATGCTTTTTTCCCTATAAATACCCCCCATTGTACCTTGTAAAAGGGGATCCAGAGCAAGTTGTTCACCCACACTCATTCGGACCGCTTGAGCTATTATCCATTACGGAGGCTCGAGCTAGTCCTAAAGCACAAACTTCCTGTTTGTCCGTTCTTGATTACCGAGAACCTGTTGGCGTAACATTTGCGCCAACAGTTGGCGCCGTCCATGGGGACCAAGTTCTAAAAGCTTGTTCTCTACTACTGACTGCACTCCGAAGAGCACTTACGGAGGGAGCCTCGGAGTCCCAAGACTCCGCGCACCCTTCAGTTAAGGGCTTCTTAGTGCAGCTCGAAGGCCTTTTCTCGACCCCTCGAGTCGTTCGAAGTCCTCCATCTCCAAGACATCTTAACGGCTAGCTATGCCTCCGAAGCGTGGTCAAGCTTCAGGTCCTCTTCGAAGGTCCCCTCGGACCAATGGAGCCGGACCCTCAGCTAATCAGGCGATTCCTGCAGAGACCGCTGGGCGTCGAGCGCCCCGGGGCCCTCTGCCTCCTCCTACGGTGCTTCAGACCGACTACGCAGCGAGCCGGGATCCAGAAGTGCCATCCGACGAAGATGAAGGCCCTCCCGAAACCGAGGCTACACAGCTAGCCAGGCTTCAGGAGGAGGTATCCAGGTGGAGGCAAGAGGCCGCCGATCGCCTCCGCACTCAAGCTTCCACCGAAACTCCAAGGGGGCCTCAAGACGATGGAACCCGCAATCCCCCAGAAGTTATCCAAGTCCCGGAGGAAGCCGAGAATGCATCCTTCGATAATGAATCTCCGTTACACCGTGATCTGCAGAGAGTGCCTTTTGACCCCAGGTTCAAGGCCTCGAAGCTGCACAAATACTCCGGGGGTCGGACCCCGGGGAGTTCGGCCGCTCTTACGCCGTGGCAATAGAAGCAAGCGGAGGGGTGCGAAGCACCATGGCAAAATGCTTCCCCCTCGCTCTCGAAGGTGTGGCGCTCCGCTGGTTCTGGTCCCTAAAGCCAGGATCGATCAGTTCATGGGAGCAGCTAAAAAAGAAATTTGTGAGCAACTTCCAAGGTACCTTCGTGGCCCCAATGTCCACAGGAAGTTTGTTTCAGGTAAAGCAGCGGGTGGGAGAAACCCTCCGGGAGTACTTCACGCGCTTCGCCCACACCAAGTCACAGATCAAGGGCCTCTCTACCTCCTCGGTAGTTGATGCTGCCCGCGAAGGGGTGCTGAACCCCGACCTTCTCAGCAAACTCCATCGGAAGCCGGTAACGTCTGTGGCACAGCTCATGGCATACTTCGAACAGTATGCCAAGGCGGAGGAAGGATGTCTTCGGCGAGTTGAAGCAACATTGCCCACCCTCCGGGAAGTCAAAAGGGAGCATGAAGCCTCCGCTACACTGCAACCTCCACAAGACAGCCGCTCCAACGAGTACAAGCGAGGGAAGAAGCATTTCCGCTCGGAGGTGCTAAACATTGCACCTTCAGCCTCGAAGGCACCTGCCAATTTCCAGCAGGTAAAAGATTTCAAGGCTGGACCACCAAAGCCTCAAGAAAGGATGCCTGGCAGGCGCCAGAGTTTTTTCTGTTGCGTGCATGGCGACAACAGAAGCCATGACACGAAGGATTGCAAGGCAGTATTAGCCCTTCGGGCCGACTACCTTGAGCGAAATACCGGGCGGGGTACTTCGGATCGATCCCCACCGACGGCACGCTCGGAGCCTGTTCAAACTGTGGCCCGAGCCGGTGCCCTTGAAGCCCCCATGCGGCTACCGGTGGCCAGTATTATGCCACCACCAAAGCAAGAAGACCCACAAGACCGCGGCAAGAGAGTGGTCCTGCCCATCTCCAGAGGGGGGACCCTCGGGAGCATGTCCAAGATACAGCGCCGCGAGTACGTCCGCGAGGTCGGGCACATTGGGACCTCGTGTTCCGCCGAAAGGATGCCAGAATGGTCCCGTGTGCCCATCTCGTTCACAGCCAGTGACGCGACGGGGGTGAAGTTTCCCCATGCTGACCCATTAGTCATCTCTGCCAATATAGCAGGAGCAGATGTTCGAAGGATCCTGGTAGATGGCGGGAGCTCCGCAGACATACTCTTCGTCCGGGCCTTCGACCAGATGTGCATACCTCGGAAGCATCTGCTTCCAGCAGCCCGGCCGCTTCAAGGGTTCTCAGGACCGCATCTCGATGCCCTCGGCCAAATAGGCCTCGAGGTTGCCTTCGGAGAGGGGCCTATGGCCCGAGTAGAAGAGGTGATCTTCGATGTGGTGGATGCCCCTTACGCTTACAATGCTATCTTCGGGCGAGGGATGTTGAACCAATTCGGGGCTATAGCACATCACAATTACCTTTGTCTCAAAATGCCCACGCAAGGTGGGGTGCTTACTATTTCAGGAGACCAAGCTGTAGCCAGGAGGACAGAGTATGGCCATGTGCAGCCATTGGACCCCCGACAAGTGCATAATGTGGCGGAAAGCGCCGAGGAAGTACCGGAGGCCTTGAACCCTCCGAAAGGATCTTCGCTTAAGCCAAGCCCGGAAGGTGATGTCGAGACAAGAATAATCTCGGAAGATGGCAAAGAGTACCCAGTGAAATTTGGCAAGGGGCTATCTCCAGAAATAACCGCTTCGTTAGAAGAAGTCGTCAAGAAAAATCTAGACATATTTGCTTGGACCGACGAAGACATCACTGGGGTCGATCGAAGCATCATCGAGCATTGTCTGCTCGTCAACCCGAAGGCCAAGCCGGTGCGCCAGGGGCTCCACAAGCTGTCAGCAGAAAGAGCAAGCTTAGCCAAGGCCAAAGTAGAAAAATTGTTAAGGGCTGGCATTATCAGGGAGGTAGCCCATACTGAGTGGTTGGCTAACCCGGTTTTTGTAAGAAATAAGGACTCGAACAAGTGGCGCATGTGTATTGACTTCACCTCGTTGAATAAAGCATGCCCGCGAGACCCCTACCCAATGCCCCGAATAGATCAATTGATAGATTCCACAGCTGGATCCGAATTATTAAGCTTCCTCGACGCTTATTCCGGGTACCATCAAGTATGGCTGAAGCGCGAAGACGAAGCCAAGACAAGCTTTATAACTCCTTCCGGAGTATTCTGTTATGTAAGAATGCCTTTTGGTTTACGGAATGCCGGAGCCACCTTTTCTCGCTTAATAGCTAAGTCTCTAGGTCATCAGATAGGCCGCAATGTCGAGGCCTACATGGACGATATTGTAATAAAAAGTGCTCAAAAGCACCGGCATAGCCTAGATCTAGCTGAAACATTCGAGAGCCTCCGAGCATGTGGAGTATGCCTCAACCCCGAAAAATGTATATTCGGGGCACAAGCAGGAAAGCTGCTAGGGTACTTAGTTTCGAGCAGAGGGATCGAAGCTAGCCCAACACAAATAAGTGCGCTACAAAGGATGGCTCCGCCAGAGAATTTGAAATAAGTACAGAAGTGTAACAGCCCCAAAATTAAAAAGGAATAAAATAAAGGGAAAATAATATTAAATAAATTTCTGAATATTGTTATTAATGGAAAATCTAAAAAGAGCCCTAATAAAGCCAAACAGAGATAAATATTCAAAATTTGGACTTGAAAATTTTATGGGGTAAACTAGAAGCCAAGAAATATTTTTGAGAATTTTTACAAAATTTTAGCAACAGTGCTTCAAGCATTAATCAAATAATTGATATTCTGGCATTATTTTAATTGAGAAAAGAATTTTAAACCTTATTGGGCCGCCTCCCTCCTTTCTCCTCGGCCCGGCCCAACCTTCCCCCCCCCCCTCGGCCGCTGACAGGCGGGGCCGCCCTGTCAGCACCCTCGTCCTCTCTCTCCGCGCACGCCGCGCCCCCTCTCTCTCGCTGTCGGGTGGGACCCGCTTGTCGGCGCCATTCCCCCCCTCTCTCCTCTCCCGCACGCTCCGCCGGGTCCACATGTCAGCTTCCGCCCGCGCCCCTTCAGTCGCTGCCATGCCGGTCCCGCTCGTCAGCCCCCTTCCCTTTCGCTCTCAGCCACTGACAGGTGGGGGCCACCTGTCAGGACCATCTTCTTCCTCGGAAGGGGATCTCTCCCCTTCCATTCTTAGCCGGCGCCACCCCCCCTTCCGATTTTAGCCGCCGGCCGGCCGGATTCACTAACCCGAGCATTGGATCGCCTTCCCCTCACTCCGGCACTCCCGTTCCCCCAAAAATCAACGCGTTTTCGTCCATTGGGAAGCCTATCCGAGAAGCTTTAGTAACCTCGCCGGAGTAAACTTGGAAACACCTCGATTTCCCTCGGCTAGCCTTCCTATTCCGCCGCCGGTGAGCCCTTTATAATCCCCTCTCTCCACCGCTCTTCGCCCACGCCACCAGAGCCCTAATCCACGCGAACCCGAGGGCCGCAGCCTCTTTTCTTCGGTTTTCCCCTGCTTCGGCTCCGGCAACCTCTCGCCGGCGCTCCGGGCCACCGCCACCCTCGCCGTCTCCACCGTCGGGACCCCCTCCGCCTCCTCTACCTCGGCATCACCTCCGCTAGGCCAGACCACCGCCGGAATGCTATCGCCACCGCCAACCCGAGGAGCCCGTCGCCACCTTGTCGTCGCCGGCCGCCGCCACTGCTCCTTGGTCATCATCACCGGTAAGCCTAGGCTCCCCTCATGCCCCTCTATCCATTTTTAGCCTCGGTCGTGCCCTAGGACATCGCCGTCGCCGGGAATCCCTCGCCGGAGTTCTACCGGAGTCGGGGAAGAAGGGTACGTACCCCCTTCCCGTGCGTGCCGTGCCGGACGGCGCCTCTGCCGTTCGATCTGGACTGAACGGCCGAGATTAAATCGCACAGGTATTAGATCTCAGCCGCCCGATCGAACGAAGGGGTATCAGTGGATCCTGGCCGTCGGATCTCACTTAAATCCCCGCGCGCACTCTGGCCGTTGGATCCTGATCCAACCGTTGCCACGTGCCCGGCTCACGCGCGCAGTCACTGGTCCACCATGGGCCTGGCTCACCGTGGACCAGGGACTAATTTCTGTATAAAATAAAAATCAGAAAATTTGTTTTAAACTTTAAAAATTCATATCTTGCTCAATTTAACTCCAAAATTCACCATTTTGATTCTGGAAAATTTGTCTCTTTATCCTCTACACTTTTATGCAATAAAAACAATATGTTTATTTGGCACATAATAATCTTATTAAATAATAAAGAAAAGTCCCCTTTAGGAAATTAATTAATATTGCCATAAAATAATTCAGATAAACCCTTAAAAATTTATAAAGTAATTTCAGAAGATGTAATGGCTCTATTTCACTGTGTTAATACAATAAAAATGGGATAATCATTTTGTCCATGACATTTTAATAAATAACATTCCTAAGACCCCTTTAGGATTTAATTAATATTCCAATTAAATAATTCAGAAAAACTCTTAACAATTTATATACTAGTTTTAGATGATCTATTAACTCCAGTACACTGTTTATAAGCCAATAAAAATATAATAACTCATTTTCCTCATTTTAATTTACTAACCACCATTTCCAAGACCCTTTAAAATAAATGATTAATATAATGGAAATACAACACCCTACAAATATATTATGAAAAACTATATAATAAATCCAAAGGACTTAATGACTTGATTCCACTGTTTCAATGCAATAAAAATAACATGTTCACTTAGCCCACTTTAATCTATTAATTAATATTGCAAAAGCCCTTGTAGGATAATAAAGTAAGTCATATGAAAGAAGATAAACACTTGACAAAAATATCATGACAACTTGTATAATAACTTTAGAGAACCTAACAACTTGAGTTTACTATTTTTACCATAAAAATAGAGTATTCATTTTTACCCACTTTGTTCCATTAAAGGATATTGTAAATGCCCTTTTAGGACATTTAATTAAGGCATTTAAGAAAAAGTCAACCCTTTATGAAACTATCCTAAAACTTATATAACAAACTTCAGAAGATCTAAATAACCTAATGTCACTATATTAATGCCATAAAAACATTAAGGTCATTTTATAACTTTTTACTTCAACTTTAAGAAAGGGAAAAATAAAAACCCCCTTAGGAAAAATAATCACATCAAGTTATAAAATTAAGGAATCTCATTAAAAATTAATCTTAAATGTTTAAGTAACAAATCCCTAAAAGTTAAGACTCTATCTACTATGCTTTATCCAACATAAACATCTATGTTAGTATGATTGATTTGGATTGTTTATTGAATGCTTTATTTACTTTTCCGTATCGAGAAGATTACAACGTCGTCGAAGATCCGGAGTTCTAACCCGAGGTTCCACCTTCACCATTCACGGATCAAGGCAAGTCATCGACCACCTCTGTGGAAACAGTTGATCATAATTGAGCCCATGTTTTGAATAAATTATCGCTATAACCCATAGGTTAATATTGCATTAGTCCAATGATCAAGCCTTACACTTATATTTATTAGATCCCCGTCCTTGTGTGCAAACCCAAGCCATGCTTATTGAGCCTTAACTCCTTGTCACTCTACTATAAAAATATTAGTTAGTGCCCAATGTACCGGCACAACTGCTATAGGTTAAAAAGAACGAGTCGTAGATAGCTGGATTTCTGTATATGAATTTCCCTGTTATTCTCGTCTCTCGACTCTGTTGGAGTTGGTTAGGTTATAAGTATGGTGGGTTCCGGGTGCAAGCTCGGAAACTGGTTGGTCGCACCCGGGGCACTATAAGGACCGGTCTGCGGGATCTGTTGCAAAGCACTTCCGTACCAACCACAAGTCTAATGGGTAAGTCCTAACTGGAAGTGTGGAACACTCCGTCTCTCGGCACCATAGTGGAGGGGGCAAGGGGCTAGCCTGCGGGCGACTTGTACCAAAGGAGGCTCAAGGGGGGGTATGGTGGGGCACCGACGCGTCGGGACACCATATGAAACCTATAAGAGGGTGCTGTTGAGTCGGGGAGGACCATATGGAAGGTTTTGGCACGAGTTCCCGTGAAATGGGTCATCTCGTTACACTTTGATGTAAGTGATGAGTGCGTGCCTTGTGGGTACAGTGGTACATCTCTGATTAGAGTAAATTCAATCTTTTCGAAAAGCCGAGCCCACGGTCAAGGGCGGGTTGTGTGACTGCTCGCAGTTAGTTTACAATTGTTTGAAGGTTTGAGTTATTCATGGCATGTAAGGACTGTTGTGCGAGGAGGTGAAACGTACTCCTCGAGTTAGAAGATGATGATGCATACACATGTTTACTTTTCAGTACTAATAAATTGATCACCCTTAATGCTTTACAATTATGCTGCTTCCGCAAAACTAGCCACTTTCTCCCTTGTTATTTACCTTGCATTATAATTGCATTCGGTGGCTTGCTGAGTACATCTGTACTCACCCCGTTGACTTACAACATCAGAGCCCGTCTACTACGAGGAGGATGAAGGTCTGGAGTAGCGACCCAGTCAAGGCAAGACTGGAAGGAGGCGTTCATCTAGGACCCTTGTTTTATTAGTTTCTCTTCATCTTTATTCACTTTTGTATTAATGCGGTCTACGAACCGTGAATGATTGCCCGTATTGTACGTGGTCGCATGATGAACGTCTTGTTTTATTGATTTTCTATGGAATTTCAATAAAGTCCTGATTTATTTAAATCGGGGCGCGACAAGATGGTATCAGAGCCGACTTGACTGTAGGAAGCCAAACAGACCTGACCCTAGGACTTATATGAACCATATTTTCTTACAAACTGCTTACCTTCTCATCTTCTGAAGTTTTCACAAAAATTTCTCTCTTTGTAGATGCCGGTTCATACCATGAGCGGGACTCTTCGTGACGAGGCCGGATTCATCCGCGAGCTTCGCGTGCTCATCGACTTTTTGGGTTTTTCCCATGAGCCTGCG